>JAEUCK010006950.1:0-16171 GCA_017311455.1 Otocyon megalotis megalotis | reverse complement strand
CTGTACCGTAACCCCAAAACTAACCCTAACCCTAACCTTAACCCTAACGTGTACCATAACCCTAAACCTAACGCTCACCCCAACCCTAACCGGTACCGAAACCCTAAACTTACACTAACCCTAAACCTAATCCTAACCCTAACCCTAACCCTAACCTGAATCGTAACCCTAACCCTAACCCAAAGCCTAACCCTAACCTGTACCGTAAACCCAACCCTAACCCTAACCATAACCCTAACCTGTACCGTAACCCTAAAACTAACACTAACCCTATCACTAAGCCTAAACGATACCGTAAACCTAACCCTAAACCTAACCGTAGCCCTAACTTGTACCGTAACCCTAACCCCAACACTAACACTAACCCTAACCTGTAACATAACACTAACCCTAAACCTTACCCTAACCTGTACCGTTACCCTAATCCTAACCCTAAAACTAAAAATAACCTGTACCGTAACCATAACCCAAACCCTAAACCAAACCCTAAACCTAAACTGTATCATAACCCTAAACCTAACCCTAACCGTAACCTGTACCGAAAACCTAAACCTAAACCTAACCCTAAGATGTACTGCTACCTTAACCCTAACCCTAAACCTAACCCTAAACTGTACGGTAACCCTAACCCTAAACCTAACCCTAACTTGTACCGTAAACCTAACCCCAACCCTAACATTAACGCTAACCCTAACCCTGAACCTAACGTGTAACGTAACCCTAACCGCAACCCTAATCCCAAACCTAACCCTAACCCTAACCTTAACCCTAACGTGTACCCTAACCCTAAACCTAACGGACACCCTAACCCTAACTGGTACAGAAACCCTAAACTTACCCTAACCCTAAACCTAATCCTAACCCTAACCCTAACCCTAACCTGAATCGTAACCCTAACGCTAACCCAAAGCCTAACCCTAACCTGTACCGTAAACCTAACCCTAACCCTACCTTAACCCTAACCTGTACCGTAACCCTTAAACTAACACTAACCCTATCACTAAGCCTAAACTATACCGTAACCCTAACCCTAAACCTAACCGTAGCCCTAACTTGTACCGTAACCTTAACCCCAACACTAACACTAACCCTAACCTGTAACATAACACTAACCCTAAACCTAAACCTAACCTGTACTGTTACCCTAATCCTAACCCTAAAACTAAAAATAACCTGTACCGTAACCATAACCCTAACCCTAAACCAAACCCAAACCTAAACTGTACCATAACCCTAAACCTAAACCTAACCGTAACCTGTACCGAAACCCTAAACCTAAACCTAACCCTAAGATGTAATGCAACCTTAACCCTAACCCTAAAGCTAACCCTAAACTGGACGGTAACCCTAACCCTAAACCTAACCCTAACCTGTACCAACGTGTACCGTAACCATACCACTAACCCTAACCCTAACCTGTACTGTAAACCTAACCCTAACCCTAACCCTAACCCTAACGCTAACCTGTACCGTAACCCTAAACCTAACCCTAACCCTAACCTTAACCCTAACGTGTACCATAACCCCAAACCTAACGCTCACCCTAACCCTAACCGGTACCGAAACCCTAAGCTTACCCTAACCCTAACCTAATCCTAACCCTAACCCTAACCCTAACCTGAATCGTAACCCTAACCCTAACCCAAAGCCTAACCCTAAACTGTAACGTAAACCTAACCCTAACCCTAACCTTAACCCTAACCTGTACCGTAAGCCTAAAACTAACACTAACCCTATCACTAAGCCTAAACTATACCGTAACCCTAACCCTAAACCTAACCGTAGCCCTAACTTGTACCGTAACCCTAACCCTAACACTAACACTAACCCTAAACCTGTAACATAACACTAACTCTAAACCTATCAGTAACCTGTACCGTTACCCTAATCCTAACCCTAAAACTAACCATAACCTGTACCGTAACCGTAACCGTAACCCTAAACCAAACCCTAAACCTAAACTGTACCATAACCCTTAACCTAACCCTAACCGTAACCTGTACCGAAACCCCAAACCAAACCTAACCTTAAGATGTACTGCAACCTTAACCCTAACCCTAAACCTAACCCTAAACTGTACGGTAACCCTAACCCTAAACCTAACCCTAACCTGTACCGTAAACCTAACCCTAAACCTAATATTAACGCTAAGCCTAACCCTAAACCTAACGGTAACGTAACCCTAACCGCAACCCTAACCCTAAACCTAACCCTAACCCTAACCTTAACCCTAACGTGTACCATAACCCTAAACCAAAAGCTCACCCTAACCCTAACCGGGAACGAAACCCTAAACTTACCCTAACCCTAAACCTAATCCTAACCCTAACCCTAACCCTAACCTGAATCGTAACCCTAACCCTAACCCAAAGCCTAAACCTAACCTGTACCGTAAACCTAACCCTAACCCTAACCATAACCCTAACCTGTACCGTAACCCTAAAACTAACACTAACCCTATCACTAAGCCTAAACTATACCGTAACCCTAACCCTAAACCTAACCGTAGCCCTAACTTGTACCGTAACCCTAACCCTAACACTAACACTAACCCTAACCTGTAACATAACACTAACCCTAAACCTAACCCTAACCTGTACCGTTACCCTAATCCTAACCCTAAAACTAACCATAACCTGTACCGTAACCGTAACCCTAACCCTAAACCAAACCCTAAACCTAACCTGTACCATAACCTAAACCTAACCCTAACCGTAACCTGTACCGAAACCCTAAACCTAAACCTAACCCTAAGATGTACCGCAACCTTAACCCTAACCCTAAACCTAACCCTAAACTGTACGGTAACCCTAACCCTAAACCTAACCCTACCTGTACCGTAAACCTAACCCTAACCCTAACATTAACGCTAACCCTAAACCTGAACGTTACGTGCAATGTAACCCTAACCGCAACCCTAATCCCAAACCTAACCCTAACCCTAACCACTACCGTAACCCTAACCCTACCCCAAATTTAACCCTGAACTGTATCGTAAACCTAACCCTAACGCTAAACCTAACCCTAACACTTACCTGCACCGTAAGCCTACCCCTAACCCTACCCCTAACCGTAACCCTAACCCTAACCTGTACCGTAACCCTAAACCTAACCCTAAACTATCCCTAACCTGTACCGCAAACCTAACACTAAACCAAAGCCTAACCCTAACCATGACCATAACCTGTACGGTAACCCTAACACTAACCCTAACCCTAACCCTAAGTTGTACCGTAACCCTAACCCTAAACCTAATCCTAACCCTAACCCTAACCCTATCCCTACCCTGTACAGAAACCCTAACCATAATCCTAAACTGGACCGTGACCCTTCCAGTGACACTAAACCTACCTGTACTGTGACCCTAACCCTTATCCTAACTCTAACCTGTGCCGTAACCCTAACCCTAACACTAAACCTCACCCTAACTTGTATCGAAACCCTAACCATAACCCTAACCCTACACTACAGAAACCCTAACCCTAACCCTAACCTGTACCGTAACCCTAACCCAAACCCTAAACCTAACCCTAATGCTAACTTATACCTTAACCCTAACCCTAAACCTAACCGTAACCCTAACTTATTCCGTAACCCTAATCCTAACCCTAACCCTAACATGTACCACAACCCTTAGCCTAACCCTAATCGCAACCTGTACCGTAACCCTAACCCTAACCCTAACCTGTACCGCAACCCTAACACTAACCCTAACATTTACGGTAACCCTAAACATACCCCTAACCCTCAGCTGTACCACATGCCTAACCCTAACGCTAACCTAACCCTAACCCTAACCCTAACCCTGACCCTAACCTGTACGGTAACCCTAACTCTAAACCTATCCCTAACCTGAACACTAACCTGTACCGTAACCCTAACCCTACCGCTCAACCTAACCCTAACCTGTACCGTAACCATAACCCTAACCCTAACCCTAAACCTAAACCTTACCTGTACAGTAACCCTAACCCAAAACCTTACCCTAACCCTAACCTGTGTCATAACCCTAAACCTAACACTAACCCTAACCCTAACGCTAACCTATAACGTAACCCTAACCCTAAACCTTACCATAACCCTAACTTGTACCGTAACCCTAATCCTAAATCTAACCCTTACCTGTAACGTAACCCTAACCCTAACCCTAACCCTAAACTGTACCGTAACACTAACCCTAACCCTCAACCTAACCATAACCTGTACCGTAACCCTAACCCTAAACCTAACCCTAACCACAACCCCAACCCTAACCAGTACCGTAACCCTAACCCTAACCTGTACTGTAACCCTAAACCTAACCCAAACCTAAGCCTAACCTGTACCATAACCCTAACTCTAACCCTAACTCTAACCCTAACCCTAACATTAAGCTGTACTATAACCCTAACCCTAACACTAACCCTAAACCTAACCTGTACCATAACCCTAACCCTAACCCAAACCCTAACCCTAACCCTAACCCTAACCCCAACCTGTACCGTAACCATACCACTAACCCTAACCCTAAACTGTACTGTAAACCTAACCCTAACCCTAAACCTAACCCTAACGCTAACCTGTACCGTAACCCTAAACCTAACCCTAACCCTAACCTTAACCCTAACGTGTACCATAACCCTAAACCTAACGCTCACCCTAACCCTAACCGGTACCGAAACCCTAAACTTACCCTAACCCTAAACCTAATCCTAACCCTAACCCTAACCCTAACCTGAATCGTAACCCTAACCCTAACCCAAAGCCTAACCCTAACCTGTACCGTAAACCTAACCCTAACCCTAACCATAACCCTAACCTGTACCGTAACCCTAAAACTAACACTAACCCTATCACTAAGCCTAAACTATACCGTAACCCTAACCCTAAACCTAACCGTAGCCCTAACTTGTACCGTAACCCTAACCCTAACACTAACACTAACCCTAACCTGTAACATAACACTAACCCTAAACCTAACCCTAACCTGTACCGCTACCCTAATCCTAACCCTAAAACTAACCATAACCTGTACCGTAACCGTAACCCTAACCCTAAACCAAACCCTAAACCTAAGCTGTACCATAACCCTAAACCTAACCCTAACCGTAACCTGTACCTAAACCTAAACCTAACCCTAAGATGTACCGCAACCTTAACCCTAACCCTAAACCTAACCCTAAACTGTACGGTAACCCTAACCCTAAACCTAACCCTAACCTGTACCGTAAACCTAACCCTAACCCTAACATTAACGCTAACCCTAACCCTAAACCTAACGTGTAACGTAACCCTAACCGCAACCCTAATCCCAAACCTAACCCTAACCCTAACCACTACCGTAACCCTAACCCTACCCCAAATTTAACCCTGAACTGTATCGTAAACCTAACCCTAACGCTAAACCTAACCCTAACACTTACCTGCACCGTAAGCCTACCCCTAACACTACCCCTAACCGTAACCCTAACCCTAACCTGTACCGTAACCCTAAACCTAACCCTAAACCTATCCCTAACCTGTACCGCAAACCTAACCCTAAACCAAAGCCTAACCCTAACCATGACCATAACCTGTACGGTAACCCTAACACTAACCCTAACCCTAACCCTAAGTTGTACCGTAACCCTAACCCTAAACCTAACCCTAACCCTAACCCTAACCTGTACCGTAACCCTGACCCTAACCCTATCCCTACCCTGTACCGAAACCCTAACCCTAATCCTAAACTGTACCGTAACCCTTCCAGTAACACTAAACCTACCTGAACTGTGACCCTAACCCTAACCATAACACTAACCTGTGCCGTAACCCTAACCCTAACACTAAACCTCACCCTAACTTGTATCGAAAACGTAACCAGGAGGGGAGGGGCAAGATGGAGGAAGTGTAGGATCCCCAAATCACCTGTCCCCACCAAATTACCTAGAAAACCTTCAAATCATCCTGAAAATCTACGAATTCGGCCTGAGATTTAAAGAGAGACCAGCTGGAACGCTACAGTGAGAAGAGTTCGCGCTTCTATCAAGGTAGGAAGACGGGGAAAAAGAAATAAAGAGACAAAAGGCCTCCAAGGGGGAGGGGCCCCGCGAGGAGCCGGGCTGAGGCCGGGGCGAGTGTCCCCAGGACAGGAGAGCCCCGTCCCGGAGGAGCAGGAGCTGCACCGACCTTCCCGGGCGGAAAGGGGCCTGCAGGGAGTTGGAGCAGGACCCGGGAGGGCGGGGATGCCCTCGGGCTCCCGGGGACACTAACAGGCACCTGCGGCGCGCGCAGGAGAGTGCGCCGAGCTCCCTAAGGGCTGCAGCGCACGGCGGGACCCGGAGCAGCTCGGAGGGCTCGGGCGGCGGCTCCGCGGAGGGGGCTGCGCGGCTCCGGGAGCAGCTCGGCGGCGGCGGCTCCCGCAGAAGAGGCTCCGTGCGGAGGGGGCTGCGCGGCCCCGGGAACAGCTCCGAGGGGCTCGGGCGGCGGCTCCGCGGAGAGGCGGCTGCACCACCGGGAGCGCGAATCCAACAGCGCAGGCGGGAGCACAGGGCGCCGGAACACAGCCCAGGATCCGGCCTCCCCCGGGACAGGCAGAGGCCGGGAGGGCCCAGGACAGCGAGGACGCTCCTGCCCCAAGCTGAGCAGATCAGCGGCCCCGCCCCCGAGCCTCCAGGCCCTGCAGGCGGAGAGCTCCCCTCTCTGCTCTCGCAGTTCCTGCGGGGGCTGAAGCCAGGTTTCCGGAGCTGGTGAAGCCACAGGGGCGGTTCCTCCAGGGGCCTCACGGGGTAAACAACCCCCACTGAGCCTTGCACCAGGCAGGGAGCGGAGCAGCTCCCCCAAGTGCTAACACCTGAAAATCAGCACAACAGGCCCCTCCCCCAGAAGACCTGCGAGACCGACCAGTTCCAGGGGAAGGAAGTCAAGGGACTTAAGTATACAGAATCTGAAGATACTCCTCTGTGGGTTTTTTTTTCTTTTCTTTTTTCTTTCTTTTTTTTTTCTTTTTCTTTTCTTTTTTTTCTTTTTGATTCCTGATTGCTTCCCCCACCCCTTTTTTTCACCTCTTTCTTTTTCTTTCTCTTTTTCTTCTCTTTTTTCCTTTTTTTCTTCCCTTTTTCTTTTTTCTTTTTCTTCTTTCTTTCCTTCTTTCTCTCCTCTTTATTCTCCTTTTCCCAATACAACTTGTTTTTGGCCACTCTGCACTGAGCAAAATGACTAGAAGGAAAACCTCACCTCAAAAGAAAGAATCAGAAAAAGTCCTCTCTCCCACAGAGTTACAAAATCTGGATTACAATTCAATGTCAGAAAGCCAGTTCAGAAGCACTATTATACAGCTACTGGTGGCTCTAGAACAAAGCATAAAAGACTCAAGAGACTTCATGACTGCAGAATTTAGATCCAATCAGGCAGAAATTAAAAATCAATTGAATGAGATGCAATCCAAACTAGAAGTCCTAACGACAAGGGTTAACGAGGTGGAAGAACGAGTGAGTGACATAGAAGACAAGTTGATGGCAAAGAGGGAAACTGAGGAAAAAGAGACAGACAATTAAGAGACCATGAAGACAGATTAAGGGAAATAAGCGACAGCCTGAGGAAGAAAAACCTACGTTTAATTGGGGTTCCCGAGGGCGCCGAAAGGGACAGAGGGCCAGAATATGTATTTGAACAAATCCTAGCTGAAAACTTTCCTAATCTGGGAAGGGAAACAGGCATTCAGATCCAGGAAATAGAGAGATCCCCCCCTAAAATCAATAAAAACCGTTCAACACCTCGACATTTAATAGTGAAGCTTGCAAATTCCAAAGATAAAGACAAGATCCTCAAAGCAGCAAGAGACAAGAAATCCCTGACTTTTATGGGAAGGAGTATCAGGGTAACAGCAGACCTCTCCACAGAGACCTGGCAGGCCAGAAAGGGCTGGCAGGATATATTCAGGGTCCTAAATGAGAAGAATATGCAACCAAGAATACTTTACCCAGCAAGGCTCTCATTCAAAATGGAAGGAGAGATAAAGAGCTTCCAAGACAGGCAGGAACTGAGAGAATATGTGACCTCCAAACCAGCTCTGCAAGAAATTTTAAGGGGGACTCTTAAAATTCCCCTTTAAGAAGAAGTTCACTGGAACAAGGACTAAATAGATATCATGATGACACTAAACTCATATCTGTCAATAGTAACTCTGAACGTGAACGGGCTTAATGACCCCATCAAAAGGCGCAGGGTTTCAGACTGGATAAAAAAGCAGGACCCATCTATTTGCTGTCTACAAGAGACTCATTTTAGACAGAAGGACACCTACAACTTGAAAATAAAAGGTTGGAGAACCATTCTCCATTCAAATGGTCCTCAAAAGAAAGCAGGGGTAGCCATCCTTATATCAGATAAACTGAAATTTACCCCAAAGACTGTAGTGAGAGATGAAGAGGGACACTATCTCATACTTAAAGGATCTATCCAACAAGAGGACTTAACAATCCTCAATATATATGCCCCGAATGTGGGAGCTGCCAAATATTTAAACCAATTAATAACCAAAGTGAAGAAATACTTAGATAATAATACACTTATACTTGGTGACTTCAATCTAGCTCTTTCTACCCTCGATAGGTCTTCTAAGCACAACATCTCCAAAGAAACGAGAGCTTTAAATGAGACACTGGACCAGATGGATTTCACAGATATCTACAGAACTTTACATCCAAACTCAACTGAATACACATTCTTCTCAAGTGCACATGGAACTTTCTCCAGAATAGACCACATATTGGGACACAAATCGGGTCTGAACCGATACCAAAAGATTGGGATCGTCCCCTGCATATTCTCAGACCATAATGCCTTGAAATTGGAATTGAATCGCAACAAAAAATATGGAAGGTCGTCAAACACGTGGAGGCTAAGGACCATCCTGCTAAAAGATGAAAGGGTAAACCAGGAAATTAAGGAAGAATTAAAAAGATTCATGGAAACTAATGACAATGAAGATACAACCGTTCAAAATCTTTGGGATGCAGCAAAAGCAGTCCTAAGGGGGAAATACATCGCAATACAAGCATCCATTCAAAAACTGGAAAGAACTCAAATACAAAAGCTAACCTTACACTTAAAGGAGCTTGAAAAAACAGCAAATAGATCCTACACCCAGCAGAAGAAGAGAATTAATAAACATTCGAGCAGAACTCAATGAAATCGAGACCAGAGGAACTGTGGAACAGATCGACAAAACCAGAGTTGGTTCTTTGATAGAATTAATAAGATAGATAAACCATTAGCCAACCTATTAAAAAGAAGAGAGAAAAGACTCAAATTAATAAAATCATGAATGAGAAAGGAGAGATCACTACCAACACCAAGGAAATACAAACGATTTTAAAAACATATTATGAACAGCTATACGCCAATAAATTAGGCAATCTAGAAGAAATGGACGCATTCCTGGAAAGCCACAAACTACCAAAACTGGAACAGGAAGAAATAGAAAACCTGAACAGGCCAATAACCAGGGAGGAAATTGAAGCAGTCATCAAAAACCTCCCAAGACACAAGAGCCCAGGGCCAGATGGCTTCCCAGGGGAATTCTATCAAACGTTTAAAGAAGAAATCATACCTATTCTACTAAAGCTGTTTGGAAAGATAGAAAGAGATGGAGTACTTCCAAATTCGTTCTATGAGGCCAGCATCACCTTAATTCCAAAACCAGACAAAGACCCCACCAAAAAGGAGAATTACAGACCAATATCCCTGATGAACATGGATGCAAAAATTCTCAACAAGATACTAGCCAATAGGATCCAACTACACATTAAGAAAATTATTCACCATGACCAAGTAGGATTTATCCCCGGGACACAAGGCTGGTTCAACACTCGTAAAACAATCAATGTGATTCATCATATCAGCAAGAGAAAAACCAAGAACCATATGATCCTCTCATTAGATGCAGAGAAAGCATTTGACAAAATACAGCATCCATTCCTGATCAAAACTCTTCAGAGTATAGGGATAGAGGGAACTTTCCTCGACATCTTAAAAGCCATCTACGAAAAGCCCACAGCAAATATCATTCTCAATGGGGAAGCACTGGGAGCCTTTCCCCTAAGATCAGGAACAAGACAGGGATGCCCACTCTCACCACTGCTATTCAACATAGTACTGGAAGTCCTAGCCTCAGCAATCAGACAACAAAAAGACATTAAAGGCATTCAAATTGGCAAAGAAGAAGTCAAACTCTCCCTCTTCGCCGATGACATGATACTCTACATAGAAAACCCAA
Organism: Otocyon megalotis megalotis; assembly: GCA_017311455.1. Taxonomy (NCBI): domain Eukaryota; kingdom Metazoa; phylum Chordata; class Mammalia; order Carnivora; family Canidae; genus Otocyon; species Otocyon megalotis. The sequence goes on along the minus strand of JAEUCK010006950.1, from coordinate 5,934 downwards.
AAACCTCCACCCCAAGATTGCTAGAACTCATACAGCAATTTGGTAGCGTGGCAGGATACAAAATCAATGCCCAGAAATCAATGGCATTTCTATACACTAACAATGAGACTGAAGAAAGAGAAATTAAGGAGTCAATCCCATTTACAATTGCACCCAAAAGCATAAGATACCTAGGAATAAACCTAACCAAAGAGGTAAAGGATCTATACCCTAAAAACTATAGAACACTTCTGAAAGAAATTGAGGAAGACACAAAGAGATGGAAAAATATTCCATGCTCATGGATTGGCAGAATTAATATTGTGAAAATGTCAATGTTACCCAGGGCAATTTACACGTTTAATGCAATCCCTATCAAAATACCATGGACTTTCTTCAGCGAATTAGAACAAATTATTTTAAGATTTGTGTGGAATCAGAAAAGACCCCGAATAGCCAGGCGAATTTTAAAAAGGAAAACCATATCTGGGGGCATCACAATGCCAGATTTCAGGTTGTACTACAAAGCTGTGGTCATCAAGACAGTGTGGTACTGGCACAAAAACAGACACATAGATCAATGGAACAGAATAGAGAACCCAGAAATGGACCCTGAACTTTATGGTCAACTAATATTCGATAAAGGAGGAAAGACTATCCATTGGAAGAAAGACAGTCTCTTCAATAAATGGTGCTGGGAAAATTGGACATCCACATGCAGAAGAATGAAACTAGACCACTCTCTTTCACCATACACAAAGATAAACTCAAAATGGATGAAAGATCTAAATGTGAGACAAGATTCCATCAAAATCCTAGAGGAGAACACAGGCAACACCCTTTTTGAACTCGGCCACAGTAACTTCTTGCAAGATACATCCACGAAGGCAAAAGAAACAAAAGCAAAAATGAACTATTGGGACTTCATCAAGATAAGAAGCTTTTGCACAGCAAAGGATACAGTCAACAAAACTCAAAGACAACCTACAGAATGGGAGAAGATATTTGCAAATGACGTATCAGATAAAGGGCTAGTTTCCAAGATCTATAAAGAACTTCTTAAACTCAACACCAAAGAAACAAACAATCCAATCATGAAATGGGCAAAAGACATGAAGAGAAATCTCACAGAGGAAGACATAGACATGGCCAACATGCACATGAGAAAATGCTCTGCATCACTTGCCATCAGGGAAATACAAATCAAAACCACAATGAGATACCACCTCACACCAGTGAGAATGGGGAAAATTAACAAGGCAGGAAACCACAAATGTTGGAGAGGATGCGGAGAAAAGGGAACCCTCTTACACTGTTGGTGGGAATGTGAACTGGTGCAGCCACTCTGGAAAACTGTGTGGAGGTTCCTCAAAGAGTTAAAAATAGACCTGCCCTACGACCCAGCAATTGCACTGTTGGGGATTTACCCCAAAGATACAGATGTAATGAAACGCCGGGACACCTGCACCCCGATGTTTCTAGCAGCAATGTCCACAATAGCCAAACTGTGGAAGGAGCCTCGGTGTCCATCGAAAGATGAATGGATAAAGAAGATGTGGTTTATGTATACAATGGAATATTACTCAGCCATTAGAAACGACAAATACCCACCATTTGCTTCAACGTGGATGGAACTGGAGGGTATTATGCTGAGTGAAGTAAGTCAATCGGAGAAGGACAAACAGTGTATGTTCTCATTCATTTGGGGAATATAAATAATAGTGAAAGGGAATATAAAGGAAGGGAGAAGAAATGTGTGGGAAATATCAGAAAGGGAGACAGAACATAAAGACTCCCAACTCTGGGAAAAGAACTAGGGGTGGTGGAAGGGGAGGAGGGCGGGGGGTGGGGGTGAGTGGTGACGGGCACTGAGGGGGACACTTGTCGGGATGAGCACCGGGTGTTATTCTGTATGTTGGTAAATTGAACACTAATAAAAAATTAATTAAAAAAAAAAAAAAGAAAACGTAACCATAACCCTAACCCTACACTTACAGAAACCCCAAACCTAACCCTAACCTGTACCGTAACCCTAACCCAAACCCTAAACCTAACCCTAAGGCTAACTTATACCTTAACCCTAACCCTAAACCTAACCGTAACCCTAACTTATTCCGTAACCCTAATCCTAACCCTAACCCTAACATGTACCACAACCCTTAGCCTAACCCTAATCGCAACCTGTACCGTAACCCTAACCCTAACCCTAACCTGTACCGCAACCCTAACACTAACCCTAACCTGTACGGTAACCCTAAACATACCCCTAACCCTCAGCTGTACCACATGCCTAACCCTAACGCTAACCTAACCCTAACCCTAACCCTAACCCTGACCCTAACCTGTACGGTAACCCTAACTCTAAACCAATCCCTAACCTGAACACTAACCTGTACCGTAACCCTAACCCTACCGCTCAACCTAACCCTAACCTGTACCGTAACCATAACCCTAAACCTAACCCTAAACCTAAACCTTACCTGTACAGTAACCCTAACCCAAAACCTAACCCTAACCCTAACCTGTATCATAACCCTAAACCTAACACTAACCCTAACCCTAACGCTAACCTATAACGTAACCCTAACCCTAAACCTTACCATAACCCTAACTTGTACCGTAACCCTAACCCTAAACTAACCCTAACCCTAACTAACTGTAACATAACACTAACCCTAAACCTAACCCTAACCTGTACCGTTACCCTAATCCTAACCCTAAAACTAACCATAACCTGTACCATAACCGTAAACGTAACTCTAACCTGTACCGCAACCCTAACACTAACCCTAACCTGTACGGTAACCTAAACATACCCCTAACCCTCAGCTGTACCACATGCCTAACCCTAACGCTAACCTAACCCTAACCCTAACCATAACCCTGACCCTAACCTGTACGGTAACCCTAACTCTAAACCTATCCCTAACCTGAACACTAACCTGTACCGTAACCTTAACCCTACCGCTCAACCTAACCCTAACCTGTACCGTAACCATAACCCTAACCCTAACCCTAAACCTAACCAGTACGGTAACCCTAAGCCTAACCTGTAATGTAACCCTAAACCTAACCCAAACCTAAGCCTAACCTGTACCATAACCCTAACTCTAACCCTAACTCTAACCCTAACCCTAACATTAAGCTGTACTATAACCCTAACCCTAACCCTAACCCTAAACCTAACCTGTACCATAACCCTAAATCTAACCCAAACCCTAACCCTAACCCTAACCCTAACCCCAACCTGTACCGTAACCATACCACTAACCCTAACCCTAGCCTGTACTGTAAACCTAACCCTAACCCTAACCCTAACCCTAACCATAACGCTAACCTGTACCGTAACCCTAAACCTAACCCTAACCCTAACCTTAACCCTAACGTGTACCATAACCCTAAACCTAACGCTCACCCTAACCCTAACCGGTACCGAAACCCTAAACTTACCTAACCCTAAACCTAATCCTAACCCTAACCCTAACCCTAACCTGAATCGTAACCCTAACCCTAACCCAAAGCCTAACCTAACCTGTACCGTAAACCTAACCCTAACCCTAACCATAACCCTAACCTGTACCGTAACCCTACAAATAACACTAACCCTATCACTAAGCCTAAACTATAACGTAACCCTAACCCTAAACCTAACCGTAGCCCTAACTTGTACCGTAACCCTAACCCTAACACTAACACTAACCCTAACCTGTAACATAACACTAACCTAAACCTAACCCTAACCTGTACCGTTACCCTAATCCTAACCCTAAAACTAACCATAACCTGTGCCGTAACCGTAACCCTAACCCTAAACCAAAACCTAAACCTAAGCTGTACCATAACCCTAAACCTAACCCTAACCGTAACCTGTACCGAAACCCTAAACCTAAAATTAAACCTAATATGTACCGCAACCTTAACCCTAACCCTAAACCTAACCCTAAACTGTACGGTAACCCTAACCCTAAACCTAACCCTAACCTGTACCGTAAACCTAACCCTAACCCTAACATTAACGATAACCCTAACCCTGAACCTAACGTGTAACGTAACCCTAACCGCAACCCTAATCCCAAACCTAACCCTAACCCTAACCACTACCGTAACCCTAACCCTATCCCAAATTTAACCCTGAACTGTATCGTAAACCAACCCTAACGCTAAACCTAACCCTAACACTTACCTGCACCGTAAGCCTACCGCTAACCCTACCCCTAACCGTAACCCTAACCCTAACCTGTACCGTAACCCTAAACCTAACCCTAAACCTATCCCTAACCTGTACCGCAAACCTAACCCTAAACCAAAGCCTAACCCTAACCATGACCATAACCTGTACGGTAACCCTAACTCTAACCCTAACCCCAACCCTAAGTTGTACCGTAACCCTAACCCTAAACCTAACCCTAACCCTAACCCTAACCTGTACCGTAACCTGACCCTAACCCTATCCCTACCCTGTACCGAAACCCTAACCCTAATCCTAAACTGTACCGTAACCCTTCCAGTGACACTAAACCTACCTGTACTGTGACCCTAACCTTAACCCTAACACTAACCTGTGCCGTAACCCTAACCCTAACACTAAACCTCACCCCAACTTGTATCGAAACCCTAACCATAACCCTAACCCTACAGTTACAGAAACCCTAACCCTAACCCTAACCTGTACCGTAACCCTAACCCAAACCCTAAACCTAACCCTAATGCTAAATTATACCTTAACCCTAACCCTAAACCTAACCGTAACCCTAAATTATTCCGTAACCCTAATCCTAACCCTAACCCTAACATGTACCACAACCCTTAGGCTAACACTAATCGCAACCTGTACCGTAACCCTAACCCTAACCCTAACCTGTACCGCAACCCCAACACTAACCCTAACCTGTACGGTAAACCTAAACATACCCCTAACCCTCAGCTGTACCACATGCCTAACCCTAACGCTAACCTAACCCTAACCCTAACCCCAACCCTGACCCTAACCTGTACGGTAACCCTAACTCTAAACCTATCCCTAACCTGAACACTAATCTGTACCGTAACCCTAACACTACCGCTCAACCTAACCCTAACCTATACCGTAACCATAACCCTAAACCTAACCCTAAACCTAAACCTTACCTGTACATTAACCCTAACCCAAAACCTAACCCTAACCCCAACCTGTATCATAAGCCTAAACCTAACACTAACCCTAAGCCTAACGCTAACCTATAATGTAACCCTAACCCTAAACCTTACCATAACCCTAACTTGTACCGTAACCCTAATCCTAAATCTAACCCCTTACCTGTAACGTAACCCTAACCCTAACCCTAACCCTAAACTGTACCGTAACACTAACCAACACCCTCAACCTAACCATAACCTGTACCGTAACCCTAACCCTAAACCTAACCCTAACCCCAACCCTAACCCTAACCAGTTCCGTAACCCTAACCCTAACCTGTACTGTAACCCTAAACCCAACCCAAACCTAAGCCTAACCTGTACCATAACCCTAACTCTAACCCTAACTCTAACCCTAACCCTAACATTAAGCTGTACTGTAACCCTATCCCTAACCCTAACCCTAAACCTAACCTGTACCATAACCCTAACCCTAACCCAAACCCTAACCCTAACCCTAACCCCAACCCCAACCTGTACCGTAACCATACCACTAACCCTAACCCTAACCTGTACTGTAAACCTAACCCTAACCCTAACCCTAACCCCAACGCTAACCTGTACCGTAACCCTAAACCTAACCCTAACCCTAACCTTAACCCTAACGTGTACCATAACCCTAAACCTAATGCTCACCCTAACCCTAACCGGTACCAAACCCTAAACTTACCCTAACCCTAAACCTAATCCTAACCCTAACCCTAACCCTAACCTGAATCGTAACCCTAACCCCAACCCAAAGCCTAACCCTAACCTGTACCGTAATCCTAACCCTAACCC
>JAEUCK010006949.1:0-13105 GCA_017311455.1 Otocyon megalotis megalotis | reverse complement strand
TGCGTGAGAGTCCTGCCCTGACCTCAGCTCTCACAAAGAAGCATGCCTAGACGCCAGCTTTCAACTAGTTACATTTTTATGGCATTAAGAACATAGCAGCACTGTAAGTCAGGATGACCCATGAATACCGCTCTACACCACCTGGAGACACAACAATTGAAGCCTGCAGCTTGCCCCTTGCATCCCATGGGGTTCTGACAAACATGTCTAGTGAGGATGCTCGTAACTCCATCTGCAGGCAGTGTGGAACTGGGAAGGACCGCGTGTCAGCTCATCTCTCAGAAGGAAGATCCCCAGAGAGATAACTTTCAACTAGCAACTCAGGATTGGATGTTAGTATGTAGCTCCCATCTGAGGGAGGATTTCCACAGAAGTCACTGGATTGAGCTAAAAGACACTTGCCTCTCAGAAATCTTGCGTCCCGTATCGAACGAATCCTTTGGAAGTGAAGCGTACAGGCAGTCAGCCTGTGGGAGGTACAAGCCATAAGCTCAACGCAAAGGAGTGTGCATGCCTTGCAGGCAGCAGTCTGCTTGGTGCGAAATGACCAGGCAGACACTTGGTTCTCACTCCACCGCTGTCCCGCATACAACGAAATGCTGTTGAACTGAACCATACAGGCAGTCAGGATGTGTGAGGTACAGGCCATAAGCTCAACTCTCAAAAGTGTTTAGCTTTGCAGGCAGATGTCTGCTAGACACTTATTGATGGGAGCTAGAACGAGCTACACTCGATTTGAACAACGGACGTTGGCAATCGCTGTATTGAACTCAGATACACGTGAGTACAAGTTGTCACTTCCACATGCTTTTCTCACAACATCTCCCTGCACCTAACATAAGGATGTTAGCAGCTACGTCTACAGGCAGGCAGGATGCGGGAGCGTCCTGCCCTGACCTCAGCTCTCAAATGGAAGCAGGCATCGAAGGCAGCTATCTACTAGCTGCGTTCCTACGGTCGTGAGAACGTAGCAGCATTGTAAGTTAGGATGTTCCATGAATACCGCTCTACGCCAACTGGAGACACAAGCCATGAAGCCTGCAGCTTTCCCCTTGTGTCCCATGAGCTTCTGACAAACATGTCTAGTGAGGGTGTTGTAACTCCATCTGCAGGCCGTGTGGAACTGGGAAGGACCGCGTCTCAGCTGATCTTGCAGATGGAAGTTCCCCAGAGAGACAGTTTTCAACTAGGAACTCAGGATTGGAAGTTAGTATGCAGCTCCCATCTGAGGGAGGAATTCCACAGAAGTCGCTGGATTGAGCTAAGAGACACTTGCCTCTCACAAAACATGTGTCCCGTATCGAGCGAAATCCTTTGGAAATGAAGCATACAGGCGGTCATCATGTGGGAGGGACAAGCCATAAGCTCATTCCAAAGGAGTGTGCATGCCTTGAAGGCAGCAATCCGCTAGGCGCGAAATTGACCAGGCAGACACTTGGTTCTTACTCCACTCCTGTCCCGCATATAACGAAATGCTGTTGAAGCAGCCATACAGGCAGTCAGGAAGTGGGAAGTACAGGCCATAAGCTCAACTCTCAGAAGTGTGTATGATTCACAAGCAGATGTCTGCTAGACACGTTTTGATGGGAGCTAGAACCGAGCTACCCTCGAATTGAACAAGGACGTTGGCAATCGCTGTATTGAACTCAGATACACGTGAGTACAGGCCTGTCGCTTCCACAAGCTTTTCACACAACCTCTTCCAGCACCTAACACAAGGATGCTAGGACCTATGTCTACAGGCATTCAGGAGGTGGGAGGGTCCTGCCCTGACCTCAGCTCTCACAAGGAAGCATGCGTGGATGCCAGCTTTCAACTACCTGCGTTCTTATGGCAATGAGAACATAGCAGCATTGTAAGTCAGGATGCTCTTTGAATACCGCTCTACACCACCAGGAGACACAACGATTGAAGCCTGCTGCTTGCCCCTGGCGTCCCATGAGCATCTGACAATCATGTCTAGGGAGGATGTTCCTAACTCCATCTGCAGGCAGTGTGGAACTGGGAAGGACTGCATGTCAGCTCATCTCTCAGAAGGAAGATCCGCAGAGAGACAGCTTTCAACTAGGAACTCAGGATTGGAAGTTAGTATGTAGCTCCCATCTGAGGGAGGAATTTTTCAGAAGTCGCTGGATTGACCTAAGAGACAATAGCCGCTCAGAAATCTTATGTCCCGTATCGAAAGAAATCCTTTGGAAGGACGCATATAGGCTGTCAGCATGTTGGAGGTACAAGCCATAAGCTCAGTGCAAAGGAGTGTGCATGCCTTGCAGGCAGCATTCCGCTTGACGCAAAATTGACCGGACACTTGGTTCTCACTCCACCCTTGTCCCGCATAGAAGGAAATGCTGTTCAACCAAACCGTACAGGAATTCAGGATGTGTGAGTTACAGGCCATAAGCTCAAGTATCAGAAGTGTGTATGCTTTGCATGCAGATGTCTGCTAGACACTTATTGATGGGAGCTAGAAACGAGCTACACTCGATTTGAACAAGGACGTTGGCAATCGCTGTATGGAACTCAGATACACGTGAATACAGGCCTGTCACTTCCATAAGCTTTTCTCAAACCTCTTCCAGCACCTAACATAAGGATGTTAGCAACGACGTCTACAGGCAGGCAGGATGCGTGAGAGTCCTGCCCTGACCTCAGCTCTCACAAAGAAGCATGCCTAGAAGCCAGGTTTCAACTAGTTACGTTTTATGGCATGAGAACATAGCAGCACTGTAAGTCAGAATGTTCCATGAATACCGCTCTACACCACCTGGAGACACAACAATTGAAGCCTGCAGCTTACCCCTTGCATCCCATGGGCTTCTGACAAACATGTCTAGTAAGGATGTTCGTAATTCCACCTGCAGGCAGTGTGGAACTGGGAAGGACCGCGTGTCAGCTCATCTCTCTGAAGGAAGATCCCAAGAGAGACAACTTTCTACTAGCAACTCAGGATTGGATGTTAGTATGCAACTCCCATCTGAGGGAGGGATTCCACAGAAGTCGCTGGATTGACCTAAGAGACACTTGCCACTCAGAAATCTTGCATCCCGTATTGAACGAATCCTTTGGAAGTGAAGCGTACAGGCGGTCAGCATGTTGGAGGTACAAGCCATAACCTCAGTGCAAAGGAGTGTGCATGTCTTGCAGGCAGCATTCCGCTAGGCGCGAAATTGACCAGACACTTGGTTCTCACTCCACTCTTGTCCCGCATAGAACGAAATGCTGTTGAACCGAACCGTACAGACATTCAGGATGTGTGAGGTACAGGCCATAAGCTCAACTCTCAGAAGTGTGTATGCTTTGCAAACAGATGTCTGCTAGACACTTATTGATGGGAGATAGAACCGAGCTACACTCGATTTGAACAAGGACATTGGCAATCGCTGTATGGAACTCAGATACACGTGAATACAGGCCTGTCACTTCCATAAGCTTTTCTCACAACCTCTTCAGCACCTAACATAAGGATGTTAGCAACTACGTCTACAGGCAGGCAGGATGCGTGAGAGTCCTGCCCTGACCTCAGCTCTCACAAAGAAGCATGCCTAGAAGCCAGGTTTCAACTAGTTACGTTTTACGGCATGAGAACATAGCAGCACTGTAAGTCAGAATGTTCCATGAATACCGCTCTACAACACCTGGAGACACAACAATTGAAGCCTGCAGCTTGCCTCTTGAATCCCATGGGCTTCTGACAAACATGTCTAGTGAGGATGTTCGTAATTCCATCTGCAGGCAGTGTGGAACTGAGAAGGACCGCTTGTCAGCTCATCTCTCTGAAGGAAGATCCCCCAAGAGACAACTTTCAACTATCAACTCAGGATTGGATGTTAGTATGCAGCTCCCATCTGAGGGAGGGATTCCACAGAAATCGCTGGATTGAGCTAAGAGACACTTGCCTCTCAGAAATCTTGCATGCGGTATCGAACGAAATTCTTTGATAACGAAGCGTACAGGGGGTCATCATGTGGGAGGGACAAGCCATAAGCTCATTCCAAAGGAGTGTGCATGCCTTGAAGGCAGCAATCCGCTAGGCGCGAAATTGACCAGGCAGACACTTGGTTCTTACTCAGCTCCTGTCCCGCATAGAACGAAATGCTGTTGAAGCAGCCATACAGGCAGTCAGGAAGTGGGAAGTACAGGCCATAAGCTCAACTCTGAGAAGTGTGTATGATTCACAAGCAGATGTCTGCTAGACACGTTTTGATGGGAGCTAGAACCGAGCTACCCTTGAATTGAACAAGGACGTTGGCAATCGCTGTATTGAACTCAGATACACGTGAGTACAGGCCTGTCGCTTCCACAAGCTTTTCACACAACCTCTTCCAGCACCTAACACGAGGATGCTAGGACCTATGTCTACAGGCATTCAGGAGGTGGGAGGGTCCTGCCCTGACCTCAGCTCTCACAAGGAAGCATGCATGGATGCCAGCTTTCAACTATCTGCGTTCTTATGGCAATGAGAACATAGCAGCATTGTAGGTCAGGATGCTCTTTGAATACCGCTGTACACCACCAGGAGACACAACGATTGAAGCCTGCTGCTTGCCCCTTGAGTCCCATGAGCTTCTGACAAACATGTCTAGGGAGGATGTTCCTAACTCCATCTGCAGGCAGTGTGGAACTGGGAAGGACTGCATGTCAGCTCATCTCTCAGAAGGACGATCCACAGAGAGACAGCTTTCAACTAGGAACTCAGGATTGGAAGTTAGTATGTAGCTCCCATCTGAGGGAGGAATTTTTCAGAAGTCGCTGGATTGACCTAAGAGACAATAGCCGCTCAGAAATCTTATGTCCCGTATCGAAAGAAATCCTTTGGAAGGATGCATATAGGCGGTCAGCATGTTGGAATTACAAGCCATAAGCTCAGTGCAAAGGAGTGTGCATGCCTTGCAGGCAGCATTCCGCTAGGCGCGAAATTGACCAGACACTTGGTTCTCACTCCACTCCTATCCCGCATAGAATGAAATGCTGTTGAACCGAACCGTACAGGCATTCAGGATGTGTGAGTTACAGGCCATAAGCTCAAGTCTCAGATGTCTATGCTTTGCAAGCAGATGTCTGCTAGACACTTATTGATGGGAGCTTGAAACGAGCTACACTCGATTTGAACAAGGACGTTGGCAATCGCTGTATGGAACTCAGATACACGTGAGTACAGGCCTGTCACTTCCATAAGCTTTTCTCACAACCTCTTCAGCACCTAACATAAGGATGTTAGCAACTACGTCTACAGGCAGGTAGGATGCGTGAGAGTCCTGCCCTGACCTCAGCTCTCACAAAGAAGCATGCCTAGAAGCCAGGTTTCAACTAGTTACGTTTTACGGCATGAGAACATAGCAGCACTGTAAGTCAGAATGTTCCATGAATACCGCTCTACACCACCTGGAGACACAACAATTGAAGCCTGCAGCTTGCCCCTTGCATCCCATGGGCTTCTGACAAACATGTCTAGTGAGGATGTTCGTAATTCCATCTGCAGGCAGTGTGGAACTGGGAAGGACCGCTTGTCAGCTCATCTCTCTAAAGGAAGATCCCCCGAGAGACAACTTTCAACTATCAACTCAGGATTGGATGTTAGTATGCAGCTCCCATCTGAGGGAGGGATTCCACAGAAGTCGCTGGATTGAGCTAAGAGACACTTGCCTCTCAGAAATCTTGCATCCCGTATCGAACGAATCCTTTGGAAGTGAAGCATACAGGCGGTCAGCATGTGGGAGGTACAAGCCATAAGCTCATTCCAAAGCAGTGTGCATGCCTTGCAGGCAGCAGTCCACTAGGTGCGAAATGACCAGGCAGACACTTGGTTCTCACTCCACCGCTGTCCCGCATACAACGAAATGCTGTTGGACTGAACCATACAGGCAGTCAGGATGTGTGAGGTACAGGCCATAAGCTCAACTCTCAGAAGTGTGTATGCTTTGCAAGCAGATGTCTGCTAGACACTTATTGATGGGAGCTAGAACCGTACTACACTCGATTTGAACAAGGACGTTGGCAATCGCTGTATTGAACTCAGATACACGTGAGTACAAGTTGTCACTTCCACGTGCTTTTCTCACAACATCTCCCTGCACCTAACATAAGGATATTAGCAGCTACGTGTACAGGCAGGCAGGATGCGGGAGTGTCCTGCCCTGACCTCAGCTCTCAAATGGAAGCAGGCATCGAAGGCAGCTATCTACTAGCTGTGTTCCTACGGTCGTGAGAACGTAGCAGCATTGTAAGTTAGGATGTTCCATGAATACCGCTCTACGTCAACTGGAGACACAAGCCATGAAGCCTGCAGCTTTCCCCTTGTGTCCCATGAGCTTCTGACAAACATGTCTAGTGAGGGTGTTTGTAACTCCACCTGCAGGCCATGTGGAACTGGGAAGGACCGCATCTCAGCTGATCTTGCAGATGGAAGTTCCCCAGAGAGACAGTTTTCAACTAGGAACTCAGGATTTGAAGTTAGTATGCAGCTCCCATCTGAGGGAGGAATTCCACAGAAGTCGCTGGATTGAGCTAAGAGACACTTGCCTCTCACAAAACATGTGTCCCGTATCGAACGAAATCCTTTGGAAATGAAGCGTACAGTCGGTCATCATGTGGGAGGGACAAGCCATAAGCTCATTCCAAAGGAGTGTGCATGCCTTGAAGGCAGCAATCCGCTAGGCGCGAAATTGACCAGGCAGACACTTGGTTCTTACTCCACTCCTGTCCCGCATATAACGAAATGCTGTTGAAGCAGCCATACAGGCAGTCAGGAAGTGGGAAGTACAGGCCATAAGCTCAACTCTCAGAAGTGTGTATGATTCACAAGCAGATGTCTGCTAGACACTTATTGATGGGAGCTTGAAACGAGCTACACTCGATTTGAACAAGGACGTTGGCAATCGCTGTATGGAACTCAGATACACGTGAATACAGGCCTGTCACTTCCATAAGCTTTTATCACAACCTCTTCCAGCACCTAACATAAGGATGTTAGCAACTACGTCTACAGGCAGGCAGGATGCGTGAGAGTCCTGCCCTGACCTCAGCTCTCACAAAGAAGCATGCCTAGAAGCCAGGTTTCAACTAGTTACGTTTTACGGCATGAGAACATAGCAGCACTGTAAGTCAGAATGTTCCATGAATACCGCTCTACACCACCTGGCGACACAACAATTGAAGCCTGCAGCTTGCCCCTTGCATCCCATGGGCTTCTGACAAACATGTCTAGTGAGGATGTTCGTAATTCCACCTGCAGGCAGTGTGGAACTGGGAAGGACCGCGTGTCAGCTCATCTCTCTGAAGGAAGATCCCCAGAGAGACAACTTTCTACTGGCAACTCAGGATTGGATGTTAGTATGCAACTCCCATCTGAGGGAGGGATTCTACAGAAGTCGCTGGATTGAGCTAAGAGACACTTGCCTCTCAGAAATCTTGCATCCCGTATCGAACGAATCCTTTGGAAATGAAGCGTACAGGCGGTCAGCATGTTGGAGGTACAAGCCATAAGCTCAGTGCAAAGGAGTGTGCATGCCTTGAAGGCAGCAATCCGCTAGGCGCGAAATTGACCAGGCAGACACTTGGTTCTCCCTTCGCTCCTGTCCCTTACCATAACCCTAACCCTAACCTAAACCCTAACTCTAAACCTATCCTGTACCCTAACCCTACATGTAACCCTAACCTCTATGGCAAACGTAATCCTCAACCTAACACTAAACCTCACCCTAACCTGTACCGTAACCCTAACCATAACATTAAACCAAACCCTAACCGTAAAACCTAACCTGTACCGTAAAATTAACCCTAACCCTATCCCTAACCCTATACTGTACCGTAACCTTAACCCTAACCCTAAACCTAACCCTTACCTGTACCGTCATCCTAACCTAACCCTAACCCTAATTCTAACCGTCACCTAACCTGTACCATAAAACCCAACCTAACCCAAACCCTAACCCTAACGCTAAACTATACCATAATCCTAACCCTAATCCTAACTGTAACCCTAACTTGTACCATAACCCTAACCCTAACCTTAACCCTAACTTGTAATGTAACTCTAACCATAACCCTACACCTAACCATAATCTGTATTGTGACCCTCAACCTAATCCTAACCCTAAACCTAACCTGTACCCTAACCCTAACCCTAACCGTACAGCTATCCTGTACTGTAACTCTAACCCTAAACCTAACCTGGACAGCAATCCTAACCCTAAACCTAACCTTAAACCTAACCTTTTCCATAAACCTAACCCTAACCCTAACCTGTACCATAACCCTAACCCAAAACTTAACCCTAACTTGCACCATAACCCTAACGCAAACCCTAAATCTAACATGTAATGTAACCCTAACCATAACCCTACACCTAACCATAATCTGTATCGTAACCCTCAACCTAATCCTAACCCTAACCCTAACCTGTACCGTAACTCTAACCCTAACCCTAGGGCTATCCTGTACTGTAACTCTAACCCTAAACCTAACCTGTACAGCAATTCTAACGCTAACCCTAACCCTAAACCTAACCTGTACCATAACCCTAAACCAAAACTTAACCCTAAATTGTACCGAAAACCTAACGCTAACCCTAACCTGTACTGTAACCCTATCCCTAACCCTAAAACTGACCATAATCTGTACCGTAACCCTACCACTAACCATAACCCTAACCTGTACTGTAAACCTAACCCTAACACTAACACTAACCTTTACCGTAACCCTAACCATGACCCTAACCATAACCCTAACCCTAACTTGTACCATAACCCTAACCCTAACCCTAAATCTAACCCTAACCCTAACCCTAACCTGTACCGTAACCATAAACCTAACCCTAACCCTAACGCTAAGCTATATCGTAACCCTAACCCTAAACCTAACTGTAACCCTAACTTGTTCTGTAATCCTATCCCTAACCCTAACCCTAACCCTAACCTGTACCGTATACCTAATCTTAACCCTAAACTGTACCATAACCCTAACCCTAACACTAAACCTAACCCTATCCTGTACCGTAACCCTAACCTTAACCCTAACCCTAACCCTAACCCTACCCTGTACCGTAACCCTAACACTAACACTAACCCTAACCCTAACCTGTACCATAAACCTAACCCTAACCCTAACCCTAACTCTAAACCTAATCTGTACGCTAACCCTAACCCTAACCCTAACCTTTATGGCAAACCTAACATTAACCCTAACACTAACCCTAACCACAATCTGTAACTTAACAGGAACCCTAACCATACCCTAACCCTAACCCTAGCCTTAAACCTAACCTTTACCATAAACCTAACCCTAACCCTAAACCTAAACCCAACATGAACCTTAACCCTAACCCTAACCCTAACCCTACCCGTAACCTAAGACACACCTGTACGGCAACCCTAACCCTAACCCTAAACATAACCCTAACCATAACCGTAACCCTTACCTGTACCGTAACACTAAACCTAAGCCTAAACCTAACCTGTACCGTAACCCTAACCCTAAACTAAACCTAACCGTAACCAGTACCGTAACCCTAACCCTAACCCTAACCTGTACTGAAACCCTAACCATAACACTAACCCGAACCTGAAACGTAACCAATACCCTAACCCTAACCATAACCTCTACCGTAACCCTAACCCTAACCCTCACCCTAACCTGTACCGTAACCATAACCCTAACCCTACCTGTAACCCTAAAACACACCTGAACGGCAACCCTAACAATAACCCTAACACTAAACCTAGCCGTAACACTTACCTGTACCGTACCCCTAACTCTAAACCTAAACCTAACCTGTACCGAAACCTTATCCCTAACCCTAACCCTAAACTCTACCATAACTCTAACCCTTACCCTAACCCTAACACAAACCTGTACCATAAACCTAACCCTAACACTAACCCTAACCCTAACATTTACCATAACCCTAAGCCTAAACCTAACCCTAAAACTACCCTGTACCGTAACCCTAGCCCTAACCCTAACTTTTACCATAAAACTAACCCTAACTCTAAACCTATCCTGACCCTAACCCTAAACATAACCCTAACCTCTATTGCAAACCTAACCCTAACCCTAAACCAAACCCTAACCGTAAACCTAACCTGTACTGTAACCGTACCCCTAACCCTATCACTATCCCTAACCTGTACCGTAACCCTAACCCTAACGCAAAAACTAACACTAACCCTAACCCTAACCCTAATACTAACCCTCACCCTAACCTGTACCATAAAACTCAACCTAACCCGAAACGTAAACCTAGCGCTAAACTATACCGTAATCCTAACCCTAATCCTAACTGTAACCCTAACTTGTTATGTAACCCTAACCCTATCCCTAACCTGTAATGTAACACTAAACATAACACTACATTTAACCATAATCTGTATCGTAACCCTAAACATAATCCTAACCCTAACCCTAACCTGTACCGCAAACCTAACCCAAACCCTAACCCTAACCCTAACCTGTACAATAACCCTAATCCAAACACTAACCCTAACCTGGAACGTAAACCTAACACTAAACCTAACCCTATCCCTATCCCTAACCTTAACACTAACCCTAACCCTAACCCTAACCGTAACCATAACCGAAACTCGGACCGTAACCCTAACCCTAAAACTAACCCTAACGTGTACCGTTACCCTAAACCTAACCCTAATCCTAACCAGTACCGTAACCCTAACCCTAACACTAACCCTAACCCTAACGTGTACCGTTACCCTAACCCTAACCCTAACCCTAACCCTAAACCAATCTGTAACGCAACCCTAACCCTAACCCTAACCCTAACCTGTACAGTAACCCTAACCATAACCCTAACCATAACGCTAAACTTTACCACAACCCTAAACCGAAGGCTAACCCTAACCCTAACCTCTACCGTAACCCTAACCATAACCCTAACCCAAACCTGTACCGAATCCCTAACCCTAACCTTAACCCTAACTCTAAACCTAACCTGTACTCTAACCCTAACCCTAACCTCTATGGGAATCCTAAGCCTAACCCTAACACTAACCCTAACTCTTACCTGTACCACAACACTAAACCTAACCGTAACCCTAACCGTAAACCTAACCTGTACCTTAACTGTAACCCTAAACCTACCCATGAACCTAACCTGTACCGTAACCCTAACCCTAACCCTAAACTTAACCCTTAACTGTATATTAACCCTAACCCTAACCCTAACCTGTACTGAAACCCTAACCCTAACCCTACACATAACCATAATATGTACTGTAACCCTAACCCTAACCCTAACCCTAAACTGTACCGTAACCCTAACCATAACCCTAATGCTAAACTGTACCGTAAACCTACCCCTAATTATAACATGCACCGTAACCCTAATCCTAACCCTAACCTAACCCTAACCTTTACAGTAACCCTAACCCTAATCCTAACCCTAGTGCTAATCTGTACCATAACCCTAACCCTAACCCTAACCTATAACGCAACCGTAAACCTAACCCTAACCCTAACCCTAAGCCTAACCTGTATGGTAAAACAAACCCTAACACTAAGCCTTAACTGAACCAGAACCCTAACGCAAAACCTAACCTGGAATGCAAACCTAACCCTAACGCTAAACCTAACCTGTACAGTAACCCTAAACCTAACCATAAACCTAACCCTAACCTGCACCGCAATCCTAAACCTAACCCTAAACCTAACCTGTACCGTAAAACTAACCCTCACCCTAACCCTAACCCTAACCCTAACCTCTAACTTAACCCTAACCCTAACCCTAACTCTAAACTGTACCGAAACACTAACCCTAACCCTAACACTAAACTGTACCGTAACCCTAACCCTAACTCTAACCCTAACACTACCTGTACCGTAACCCTAACCATAACACCAACCCTAACCCTAACTTGTACCGTAACCCTAAACCTAACCGTAACCGTAACCTACCATGTACCGTAATCCTAACCCTAACCCTAAACCTTACCGTAATGCTAAATCTAACCTTATCCCTAACTCTAAACCTAACCTGTACCCTAACCCTAAAACTAACCCTAAACTCTATGGGAAACCTAACCCTAACCCTAACACTAACCCTAATCTTCAACTGTACCGCAACACTAACCCTAACCCTAAACCTAACCGTAAACCTAACCTGTACCGTAACTGTAACCCTAACCCTAAACGTATACCTAACCTGTACTGTAAACCTAACCCTAACCCTAACCCTAAACTGTACCGTAACCCTAACCATAACACTAACATGTACCGCAACCCTAACACTAACCTTAACCCTAACCCTAACCTGTATGGTAAATCAAACCCTAACTCTAACCCTAAACTCTACCGCAACCCTAACCTTAACCCTATCCCTAAACCTAACCCTAACCTGTACTATAACCCTAACCCTAACACTAACCCCAATGCTAAACTGTACCGTAACCCTAACCCAAAACCTAACCTGTACTGCAACCCTAACCCTAAACCTAACCCTAACCTGTACAGTAACCCTAAACCTAACCCTAACCCTAACCCTAACGTGTACCGCAAACCTAACTCTAACCCTAAATCTAACTTGTACTGTAAATCTAACCCTAAATCTAACCCCACACTGTAGCGTAACCCTAACCTTTTCCGTAACCCTAACCCTAACCTTAACCCTACCTCTAAACCTAACCTGTACCATAACCCTAACCCTAACCCAAACCTTTATGGGAAACCTAACCCTAACCCTAATACTAACCCTAACCGAAACCTGTACTGTAAAACTAACTCTAACCCTAACTCTGACAGTAAACCTGAGCTGTACCGTAACTGTAATCCTAACCGTAAATGTAAACGTAACCTGTACCGTAAAACTAAACCGAACCCTAAACCTAACCCAAACTGTATCGTAACCCTAACCCTAACCCTAACACTAACCTGTACTGAAACCCTAACCCTAACCCTACACCTAACCAAAATCTGTACCGTAAACCTAAACCTAAGCTTAACCCTAACCTGTACCGTAACACTAACCCTAACCCTGATGCTAACCTGTACCTTGACCCTAACCCTAACCCTAACCTGTACCGCAACTGAACCTTAACCCTAACCCTTACCTAACCCTAACCGTAACCTGTATGATAACCCAAAACCTAACACTAACCCT